>LR990247.1:11995806-12014041 GCA_905147385.1 Limenitis camilla
TGGACTCCTCACACGCTTCGGTTATACATTCTGTATACTTTTGGACTATCACGTTTATCTCTTCCGGTGTTTTTGCCTGTTTTATCTTATTTTCATTTAACTCTGATTCATTAAATTTATTTGTTACTATCTCCTCAAACCTCGTCCAGTCTGCTTTTTTGACGTTATAGATTCTAGTACTTGATCTTTTGATGTTTTTGACGTTTGATTCCCCAATTTTAACTTTAAACGTGACAGCCCTGTGGTCAGATGTCGTGACCATTCCAGTATCGACCTTCCATTCTTCTATCTTGTCCAGAATTTCCGGCGAGCAAACTGTCACGTCCACTATGCTAGTACATAGTTTATTAGATCTAAAAGTGTAAAACGTAGGAGTCGTTCCTTCATTTAACACTTCCAGACCCCTTTGTGCTAAAAATGATGCATAGTTTAATCCACGATCGTCTTCGTCGTCACAACCCCACCACGCACTCTTTGCATTGCAATCACCTCCTATTATTATTAAATTTGTGTTTAGTTTAGAAACAATATTATCTAGTTGTTGTATATACTCATTTATGTCTTCTGTGTCTTCCCAATATATTGATATTAAACCTATTCTCATCTTATCTAATATTATTACCGTTCCCACAATATTTTCTGTTACAAAGCTTGCACTATCTATTATCTGTATGTTTGGATTTATGATTACTATTGCTGATTTTACTACTTTATTTCTGTTTGCAGTTTTCTGAATGGTGCGGTAGGGAGTTGCGACTGATCCCGAAGCTCCCACGTACGGTTCCTGAAGAAGAAGTGCCACATACTTCCTTTCACTCGCTTCACGCAACACTTCCTGTGTTGCAGCAAGTCCTCTGCCCAGGTTGCACTGAGCGAAACCGATATAGTTCTCTTTTGCCTTTTTATTATTCTTACCTATTATTTGATTCGTTGAGGTGCCCTTTAGGAATACGAAACCAAGTTCCGCGCGAACTTGTCCCATCTCCTCCACTCCGGGCATACCGATGAGAATGACGGATGACATCCATTCTCCTTACAGTTCACGCAGCTCGGTCCCTCACTCCTATTGTTGCATTCTCGCGAATCGTGACCCTGTGCACAGTACCCACATTTAGTCTCGGCCGTGCAGTCCTTTGCCCTATGTCCGAAACCCATACAGTTGAAGCATTGCATGATAGGCGATTGATCTATTGCGTCTACGATTTGGTAACCAACTCTGATTCTTTTATTCACTAAGCTTTTCCAGACCTTCGGACTCACATCCAGTATAATATTGTTTACCGAATTGTTCCTTCCTCTCGCTCTCCTTAATACTTTTACTTTCACTTCTTCCTTTTCAGTAGATCCGATTAAATTTGAGTTTTGACGCAATATCGCTTCTTCCAACTTCTTGTCAGTCAAGTCGTGAGCGACACCAATCAATTTGAGCAGCGGATTCCTAGGCAGAGGCTCACTCACAGACAGCTTATCATTCGTCTTCTTAATCGCCTCATGCAGCACTGTCCTTTCTTTCCTTGATTCACACGTAAATACCACTCTCTGATTTTTCAACTTTCGAACACTACTTATTCCGACTCCCAGTTCCACCACGTCCACCTTCTCTTTAATCTCTTTCACGATATCATCGTTACAATGCTTTGGGTCCGCTGACTCAACCACTATAGAGTATCTAGGCCTAGCGATTGTGTCGGTGTAAATTCGTCTTTCCCTATCTTCGCGTATAGCCGCTTTTTCCGCGTACGAGATTCCTTCCACAACCTTATTCCTGCTAATGGTCTCTTCCTGTAGTTTGTCTATTTTCTTTTGCGCTACTAGCACCTCCCTATGTGTGTTTCTTATCTCTTCACTTTGAGCTTTTAATACTTTTATTATCTCTTGCAGATCTGATGGGACTACAATCATAGACGGAACAGTACTTGTAATAGAGGTCGCAACCGTGGCAGTGGGACCTACGTCAGTCTCAGTTCCCGAGCAAAGTACGGGTTCCGGGGCCTTCGTCTGTTCCAACTGCTCCGAAGCTACAACGATTTCTTTTTGAGGGATGTTTGTGCAAGCCTGTGTGCCTATATGCACAACAGGGGCATTCAATAAAGCACTGTAGATGGTTATACATTTCCCCATTTCTCTGCTGCAATCCTCTATTAGATCCTTCTGAATCTTTGCCAGGTTGGTTCCAGTACGGACCGCCGCTATTATTGCGGCGGCCAGTGTATTTACCGATGCAAAAAATGTTGAAGTGTCCACTACAGCAGAAGCCGTAGCAGGAAGAGGCAGTTTCTCCATAATTCGAGGCATTTCAACATGGACTGGTTCAAATTGACTAGGGAATTTTTTAAATATTTTTGGCGATGACCTTATAACGACAACTAAATAATTTAAGCGAAAAATCAATAAAAATATATTATAAATATTCCCAAGGTCAATGAAATCTACTTAAGTAATCGATGATGGGCGGGGGGGAGGGCGATTTTTTCGCTAGTTTTTAAAGATATCGAAACGAGAGTGGTGTCGTTGAATAGGTAATGAAAAACTCTATTCAACGATATAAGAACGAATAAAATCGGATAAACTAATCAAACTAATTTTTAAGAAAAACGTGTTTTTTGATCAAAATTTTGTCAAAATTCGACAGATTTACTGAAAATTTTGAAAATTTTCACTATAAAACAGGGTTCAATATTAATATATAATGTAGGGGGATAGTGTACGTATAATATGAGATAAAAATAAATTGAAATAAGAGCGTTTCAGGTGGAAAATAGAGTATTTATAGTATAAAATGTTAAAATTTTACAAAATTTTCATACAAATTATTGATATAAAAAATTTTAATATACTGAATTTAGATAAATCTTATTTAATAATGTGTGGTAGGACGTTTTGAAACTATATAAAAAATTTTTCGACGATATATTGAAGGAATCTACTTTAATTTTTGAAATTTCGTATATGTTCAATGTTTGTTATAACACCTATTAGGTGAACTCGGTGTGGAGAATTCCAAAGAATATTTAATTTTTTCGCTAGTTTTTAAAGATATCGAAACGAGAGTGGTGTCGTTGAATAGGTAATGAAAAACTCTATTCAACGATATAAGAACGAATAAAATCGGATAAACTAATCAAACTAATTTTTAAGAAAAACGTGTTTTTTGATCAAAATTTTGTCAAAATTCGACAGATTTAAAATTATTGATATAAAAAATTTTAATATACTGAATTTAGATAAATCTTATTTAATAATGTGTGGTAGGACGTTTTGAAACTATATAAAAAATTTTTCGACGATATATTGAAGGAATCTACTTTAATTTTTGAAATTTCGTATATGGTTAGGTTAGGTTAGGTTAGGTTAGGTTAGGTTAGGTTAGGTTAGGTTAGGTTAGGTTAGGTTAGGTTAGGTTAGGTTAGGTTAGGTTAGGTTAGGTTAGGTTAGGTTAGGTTAGGTTAGGTTAGGTTAGGTTAGGTTAGGTTAGGTTAGGTTAGGTTAGGTTAGGTTAGGTTAGGTTAGGTTAGGTTAGGTTAGGTTAGGTTAGGTTAGGTTAGGTTAGGTTAGGTTAGGTTAGGTTAGGTTAGGTCAGGTTAGGTTAGGTTAGGTTAGGTTAGGTTAGGTTAGGTTAGGTTAGGTTAGGTTAGGTTAGGTTAGGTTAGGTTAGGTTAGGTTAGGTTAGGTTAGGTTAGGTTAGGTTAGGTTAGGTTAGGTTAGGTTAGGTTAGGTTAGGTTAGGTTAGGTTAGGTTAGGTTAGGTTAGGTTAGGTTAGGTTAGGTTAGGTTAGGTTAGGTTAGGTTAGGTTAGGTTAGGTTAGGTTAGGTTAGGTTAGGTTAGGTTAGGTTAGGTTAGGTTAGGTTAGGTTAGGTTAGGTTAGGTTAGGTTAGGTTAGGTTAGGTTAGGTTAGGTTAGGTTAGGTTAGGTTAGGTTAGGTTAGGTTAGGTTAGGTTAGGTTAGGTTAGGTTAGGTTAGGTTAGGTTAGGTTAGGTTAGGTTAGGTTAGGTTAGGTTAGGTTAGGTTAGGTTAGGTTAGGTTAGGTTAGGTTAGGTTAGGTTAGGTTAGGTTAGGTTAGGTTAGGTTAGGTTAGGTTAGGTTAGGTTAGGTTAGGTTAGGTTAGGTTAGGTTAGGTTAGGTTAGGTTAGGTTAGGTTAGGTTAGGTTAGGTTAGGTTAGGTTAGGTTAGGTTAGGTTAGGTTAGGTTAGGTTAGGTTAGGTTAGGTTAGGTTAGGTTAGGTTAGGTTAGGTTAGGTTAGGTTAGGTTAGGTTAGGTTAGGTTAGGTTAGGTTAGGTTAGGTTAGGTTAGGTTAGGTTAGGTTAGGTTAGGTTTTTTTTTATTAAAGTGAATTTGTTCACAATGTGAAGTTTTGTTGTCACGTAAGGTTAATGATGAAGCTTGAGTAATTGAGATTTTTTTTTGAGTCCCGAATTTTCTAGTTAAGTCCAGTGCCGCGATTTGATACAGCAAAGTCCTTCAAGTAGAAAAATGAGTGTCAACTAAATGTTGACAGGATGAGATAATGTTTATTTACAGAATGGATACAAAATGAGGCAAACGATAATAGAATGATATCTTAGAATGTAAATCATAAATATTTACAGGTTTAGTAAGAGCATGGTGTTATTAGTAATTTTTTTTTTTTTTTTTTTTTTTCTTTTTGCCTTTGTTGTTATTTATATTGTGTTTAGCTATTATTATTTTGTTCCTTATAATCTACTTAAACCTACAATTGTTTATCTAAATTAATATGTACAGTTAATATTAGTCAAATCCGGGTTAGGTTCCATTAAAATGTTTAAGGCGGCCCAAAATCTGCTCTACATACCTGACGAACGATTTTAGGGCGCTTTCTTTCTCCATAATTTCAGTCAGGACAAAGGGAGAGACACAAGCGGCATCGCAACATATAGCATGATCGAGCCGTTGTGACTCGAATCTAGGGCATTCCTCCAATAAATGTGTCAGAGTCTGAACAGTTGTATCATCACAGGGACAAAGTTCATCGTCCGTGATCCCGAAACGATGTAAATATTGCTTGTGGTATGCATGCCCTGTGAGATATTGTGTCATGTAGAATGAAATTTTAATTCGAGAGAACAGATTTTTAATGTCTCTAAGCGAAGGCAGAAGAGACTTAGTCCACATACCCTGCTCAGATGATTTGTAGATTTCCTCCCATTCAGTGTATATTCCCGAGCGGATGGAGTGTTTCACAAAACTAATGGGGAAATCCCGATAATCAGGAGACCGGTGAAGTGCTGCACCGCTCTTCGCAGCAACATCAGCGGACTCATTACCGGGAATCCCAATATGGCTCTTGACCCACGCAAACTCTATAGATTTTGTCGGATGATTGTAGATACGATGAATGGTGCGATGTATGTCTGATATTATTGGGTGTGTGTTGCTCCGGTTTTGTATGGCTTTGAGTGATGAAAGAGAGTCGGAGAGAATAATGTAGTTTGTGTGATGTTTGGATGAGTGATTAAGTGCCCATAAACAGGCCCTGTCTATGGCTAAAAGTTCTGCCTGGAAGACAGAGCAACTATCGTGCAACTTAAGCTTCTTGATGGCCGCTGGTCTATCGCCATCAAGACAGACGAAAGCCGCTCCGACAGAAGTGTCCTCCAGTTTGCTTCCGTCTGTGTAAATTTGTACTGTATGAGTGTGTGATAATTGGCAATGCTGTTGAATCTGTTCCTCACTAGTGAATTGTAGGTGAGAGGGTGATATGCGTGTAGATGGATGCAGTAAAGTGTAAGGAGAAACTCGAGACTCCAGAGTCACATCAGATGGAAGATATTTAGTGACACCTATGAGTTTTGTTTGTTCAATTTCATGGACCTCTCGGATCTTAAGGTCCAGCGGCTCGAACTGGGCGAGTGCAATGGACGCGACAGTCGATATAGTCCTGAAGCCCCGAATGGCTTTAATGGCGAAAGAGCGCTGCATGCTAAGTAGCTTCCTCTTTATGTTCTTTCTGCAGGCCGCATGTCCCCATATACCGGCGGCGTAAGTGATGATAGGTTCTATTACTTGACGGTATATCGTTCGGACGTTGTCCGGGTGAGCCCCCCATGTCGGCCTGCAGAAAAGACACAATTTATTAAATATCTTGGTGGCTTTTTTAATTGTATAGTTGACATGGCTATTGAATAACAGATCTTCGTCTATAATAACTCCAAGATATTTGATTTCCTTTTCGAAGGATAATTTTTGTCCGGCCATGATGATATTAGCCGACTTTGCCACAGAAGTGAAAGCTATTAGCTGTGTCTTGTTGGGGCCAAATTCCAACTTGACACCTTTGCCCCACTCGACGATGGTGTTGAGAGCGGAGTTGGTAATATCCTGCAGTTCACCGATTGTTTTAGCTTGGGCGATTAACATGACATCGTCAGCGAAGGCTTGGAGCTTACATCCGTTCGGTAGATTGATCAGAAGAAGTTCATCCAGGATGAAGTTCCACATGATTGGGCCGCATGCGGACCCCTGGATGCAGCCCTTTGACATCCTTTTGGTGACGCGAATGTCGGCATGATCTAAAACAACCTCTCTGTCCTGTAAATAATTTTGAATTAGCCCATAAATGTTATTGGGGCATTTTGTTTTTCTAAGTCGGTGGAGCAGCGCAGGCCACCAAGCGTTGTCGAACGCTGCTCTGATATCTAAAGAGACAGACAAGACTTTGTGACCACTGGCTCGGGCCTCACGAATAGCACTGAGCGCAGAGTCGATTGCCATAGTCGTGCTTGTCTGCTCTCGAAAACCAAATTGCTTAGGGTGCAAATTTTTGGTAGATCCCGCAATAAAAGTGATTCTATTAGTAAAAAGCTTCTCTAATACTTTCCCAAAAACTGGAATCAATCCTATGGGTCTGTGTGATTCTAACTGTGTATAATCAGATTTATTAGGTTTCGGAATAATTTTGATGTATGCCCTCTTCCACTGCTTGGGGAAGTACTGAAGCGAGAGACAGCGGTTAGCGATATCTGTGATAAGTTGGGGATAATGATGAACAAACTGTGTGCAGATATCAGCTGTCAAGCCATCCATGCCAGGAGCTTTTTTGGCGTTCATTCTTTCCAAGATCTCCAGCACTTCTGCCGCAGTGAACAGAGGGTCGTCTGTAGAGTTGGGTGTATCTTTTGTTTCGAGTCTAAGTTCATGGTGCCTTGGGAGGGTATCCGAAGTGTCTTCCGGGTAAAAGTGATTGAGTAATGCATGCGCAGTTTCGAGATTGTCGTGGGTATAGCTGCCCGCCACCTTGAAAGTAGTAGGAGGTCGTCGAGGGTTAGCATCCTTGAGCAACCTATTAGTCAGAGACCAAACGTTCTCTTTAGTCTGAAGTTCGCAAAACTCTCGGAAACTATCGCAAGACTTCCTCCGTAACTCTTCCGCATATTCCCTTTTCTTTTCTTGTAAATCGTGTGCAAGTGCTTCAATGTCTTGATTTCTTCGTTTGGCGGCATGTAGCTTCCTATGAAGGTCGATAACCTCCCTCTTCCGATTCTCGAGGTCGTCGCTCCACCAGAGCGGTTGGCCCTTGGAGGTACCCGATCTGATCGGCATGGAAGACTGGCAAGCTGTGTGTATGATGTTTGTGATAGTGTCAATGATTTTATCAAGATCAGATGATGCGAGTGAATGGATGTCAGTGTCGAGTAAATTGGATGATGCCATTTGTGTGCAAAGAGAAGCTTTAAATTCTGTCCAGTTAGCTTTACTGGTTTTGTATCTATGGGTGGATGTATTGAGAGATTTCTGTACGTTACCATATTGAGGGTGAGTGTAGACAAACTCCACTGCGTTATGCTGCGATGATGGACATGCATGAATGTTGACTTGCCAGTCTGTGATATGCTGATAAATAGATGACGACGCAAGTGTGATATCTATTATTGATGTGCGTACTTGACCATGAGTGACTGTCTCGAAAGTGGGTGTGGAGCCAACGTTGCATACGTACAAATCATTGGCGTAGGCTAAATCGACAATATCGTTGCCCCGAGTGTTATTTTTTATGCTTCCCCATAATTGGTGCCACCCATTAAAATCACCCCCAAGGATGCAAGGAGCGGCAGAAGTGTCTTGAAGAAAGGTGTCAATGTGGTGAAGGGTGTTTATGTCGTCATCATTCGGTTCAATATAAACTGAAGCTATGTATAAATGATTATGGCCGAAACTGGTCCGAACCACACACAAATTGGTGGTAGAATATTGCGAAATACCGAGGAGTGATAAGTTGTTTTTGGCGACAATGCATGCCTTAACACGACCACCGCCAGTGTATTGAAATATATTCAACCCTCCGAATGATTTCACAATGTCACCAGAGCCCGTGTATGGCTCGGATACCAGTGCAACATCATAAGAACTAGATTTGAAAAAGTGAATGAATTCATGGAGACTATTGTGAGATCTATCTGTGTTACACTGTATGATTTTTAATTTATTATTGTTCTGATCCATAATCGACTAGATTTTGTATTTTGTTTCTCATTGCCCGCAGTATCGGGCAGTTGTTTGATGTCGCTTTATGTTCTGCTGGGTGTTTAGTTGTATTGAATTTTCCGTTATGTAACAAACAATTGAAGCACTTGATCTTATCAGAGAAGCCTCTGTGTGGACAGTCCGATTCGACATGAGACTGATCGGAACAATGGGCACACCTCTTCGATTCTGCCTTGCAGTGTTTTTGCACGTGGCCAAACTGGAGACAGGAGTGGCACTGTAGGAAAGGACAAAAGTCCTCCACATGTACCCTCTGATAATCAATTCCCAGCCGGCCATTTTTATTAGCAAATTGCCAGATCTTAGGAGTCACAATGAACGCGGCATTATATAGATTGGCGTTGCGGTTAGCCCGTTTGAACTTGAAGACTAGATCGTCAGGAGATTTTACAAGTTCTTTAAGACCTTCATTCTGATTTACAATAATGTCGACCAAGTCTTCAGTGGGTATGTCGCTGCATATCCCCTTCAATAGGATCATGGGTCTCAAACTTCTGGCTGTCTCAGCACTGACTTCAGCCGTTTTCGAGCTTTGGATGCGTTTCAGCGCGTCGTCGCGTTGTTGGGTGTTATCAAATTCAACCCGCATTTTACCCTTCGACAGAGGTTGTACCCGGGCGGGCGTATACTGAGCGTCTTTAAAACTTATAGTTTTTCGCAGGGCGGTGATAGTCTCCTGCCTAGAGGTAGTGGGTACTAAAGTAGTTATGACGAGTGCCGGTCGCGAAATGGGTTTGCATACTGCCTGCTCTGGCGGGTTGGATTGAGCCGGGTTGGTGTTAGAGCGACCAGCCATCTGCGCGTAGCTCATACCGCTGGAAGTAGTCGCCGAAGAGATCGGGCGGGCGGAAACAGTCGCAGGAGGATGTTTTCTCGCAAACTTACCCAACTCCTCTCTGACACAAGAAGCCATTTCCTTCTTGAGAGTTTTCATAGACTCATCCGAGATGTTCACATAAGGAAGTGGACCAGACAGAACAGTTTGATCCATGGTCTTGGTTGATGCAGCGTCAACATTATTAATGTTGAAGGCGGGAGGAGGTGGAATTGGGGTCGCATTCAATGGTTCAGCGGCTTCATTGCTGGCTGGAGCAGAGTCATCGGAAGAACTGAGTCCCGACAAGCTTTTGATAAAAATGTTCGCACATTTTGAGATCTCTGCACTACATGTAGAGATGTATACTTTGTTTATCCTTGCCAAGTTTTTACCTTCATGAACTGTCACCGATATCGTATGAGTAAGCAAGTTAATAGCGTTAATGAACGATTCGTTATCAGTGACAGTTTCAGCTGTAATTGGTGGAGGTCGTTTTCCCTCATGTTTGGGCATCTTGGCAACTGTGTATAAAAACAACAGAAAGCATCTACTGATCTAAATAACTAAACTCTAAATTCGCAAAAGTTTAACCAATAAAAAAAAAGCAAAACAGTATAATATAAAACGTACAATAGATAATAGTAGACTGAGTTTTACAATTGAGTAACCGAATTAAAAGATACTATTTGATGTATTCTTTAACGATTCCAAGAAGAAATTTAGTGAAAAAGCATTTTTGTATATTATTAATATTGTCAAGGTCACGGATTTCTACGTAAGTAATCGCCGTAGGGTGGGTGGGAGGGCGATTTTTTCGCTGATGGAGATGAAATTTTTCAGCGTGTTATACCTCGCTGGATAGGTATTCGTGAAGGTTAGGTTAGGTTAGGTTAGGTTAGGTTAGGTTAGGTTAGGTTAGGTTAGGTTAGGTTAGGTTAGGTTAGGTTAGGTTAGGTTAGGTTAGGTTAGGTTAGGTTAGGTTAGGTTAGGTTAGGTTAGGTTAGGTTAGGTTAGGTTAGGTTAGGTTAGGTTAGGTTAGGTTAGGTTAGGTTAGGTTAGGTTAGGTTAGGTTAGGTTAGGTTAGGTTAGGTTAGGTTAGGTTAGGTTAGGTTAGGTTAGGTTAGGTTAGTTAGGTTAGGTTAGGTTAGGTTAGGTTAGGTTAGGTTAGGTTAGGTTAGGTTAGGTTAGGTTAGGTTAGGTTAGGTTAGGTTAGGTTAGGTTAGGTTAGGTTAGGTTAGGTTAGGTTAGGTTAGGTTAGGTTAGGTTAGGTTAGGTTAGGTTAGGTTAGGTTAGGTTAGGTTAGGTTAGGTTAGGTTAGGTTAGGTTAGGTTAGGTTAGGTTAGGTTAGGTTAGGTTAGGTTAGGTTAGGTTAGGTTAGGTTAGGTTAGGTTAGGTTAGGTTAGGTTAGGTTAGGTTAGGTTAGGTTAGGTTAGGTTAGGTTAGGTTAGGTTAGGTTAGGTTAGGTTAGGTTAGGTTAGGTTAGGTTAGGTTAGGTTAGGTTAGGTTAGGTTAGGTTAGGTTAGGTTAGGTTAGGTTAGGTTAGGTTAGGTTAGGTTAGGTTAGGTTAGGTTAGGTTAGGTTAGGTTAGGTTAGGTTAGGTTAGGTTAGGTTAGGTTAGGTTAGGTTAGGTTAGGTTAGGTTAGGTTAGGTTAGGTTAGGTTAGGTTAGGTTAGGTTAGGTTAGGTTAGGTTAGGTTAGGTTAGGTTAGGTTAGGTTAGGTTAGGTTAGGTTAGGTTAGGTTAGGTTAGGTTAGGTTAGGTTAGGTTAGGTTAGGTTAGGTTAGGTTAGGTTAGGTTAGGTTAGGTTAGGTTAGGTTAGGTTAGGTTAGGTTAGGTTAGGTTAGGTTAGGTTAGGTTAGGTTAGGTTAGGTTAGGTTAGGTTAGGTTAGGTTAGGTTAGGTTAGGTTAGGTTAGGTTAGGTTAGGTTAGGTTAGGTTAGGTTAGGTTAGGTTAGGTTAGGTTAGGTTAGGCTAGGTTAGGTTAGGTTAGGTTAGGTTAGGTTAGGTTAGGTTAGGTTAGGTTAGGTTAGGTTAGGTTAGGTTAGGTTAGGTTAGGTTAGGTTAGGTTAGGTTAGGTTAGGTTAGGTTAGGTTAGGTTAGGTTAGGTTAGGTTAGGTTAGGTTAGGTTAGGTTAGGTTAGGTTAGGTTAGGTTAGGTTAGGTTAGGTTAGGTTAGGTTAGGTTAGGTTAGGTTAGGTTAGGTTAGGTTAGGTTAGGTTAGGTTAGGTTAGGTTAGGTTAGGTTAGGTTAGGTTAGGTTAGGTTAGGTTAGGTTAGGTTAGGTTAGGTTAGGTTAGGATAGGTTAGGTTAGGTTAGGTTAGGTTAGGTTAGGTTAGGTTAGGTTAGGTTAGGTTAGGTTAGGTTAGGTTAGGTTAGGTTAGGTTAGGTTAGGTTAGGTTAGGTTAGGTTAGGTTAGGTTAGGTTAGGTTAGGTTAGGTTAGGTTAGGTTAGGTTAGGTTAGGTTAGGTTAGGTTAGGTTAGGTTAGGTTAGTTAGGTTAGGTTAGGTTAGGTTAGGTTAGGTTAGGTTAGGTTAGGTTAGGTTAGGTTAGGTTAGGTTAGGTTAGGTTAGGTTAGGTTAGGTTAGGTTAGGTTAGGTTAGGTTAGGTTAGGTTAGGTTAGGTTAGGTTAGGTTAGGTTAGGTTAGGTTAGGTTAGGTTAGGTTAGGTTAGGTTAGGTTAGGTTAGTTAGGTTAGGTTAGGTTAGGTTAGGTTAGGTTAGGTTAGGTTAGGTTAGGTTAGGTTAGGTTAGGTTAGGTTAGGTTAGGTTAGGTTAGGTTAGGTTAGGTTAGGTTAGGTTAGGTTAGGTTAGGTTAGGTTAGGTTAGGTTAGGTTAGGTTAGGTTAGGTTAGGTTAGGTTAGGTTAGGTTAGGTTAGGTTAGGTTAGGTTAGGTTAGGTTAGGTTGGTTAGGTTAGGTTAGGTTAGGTTAGGTTAGGTTAGGTTAGGTTAGGTTAGGTTAGGTTAGGTTAGGTTAGGTTAGGTTAGGTTAGGTTAGGTTAGGTTAGGTTAGGTTAGGTTAGGTTAGGTTAGGTTAGGTTAGGTTAGGTTAGGTTAGGTTAGGTTAGGTTAGGTTAGGTTAGGTTAGGTTAGGTTAGGTTAGGTTAGGTTAGGTTAGGTTAGGTTAGGTTAGGTTAGGTTAGGTTAGGTTAGGTTAGGTTAGGTTAGGTTAGGTTAGGTTAGGTTAGGTTAGGTTAGGTTAGGTTAGGTTAGGTTAGGTTAGGTTAGGTTAGGTTAGGTTAGGTTAGGTTAGGTTAGGTTAGGTTAGGTTAGGTTAGGTTAGGTTAGGTTAGGTTAGGTTAGGTTAGGTTAGGTTAGGTTAGGTTAGGTTAGGTTAGGTTAGGTTAGGTTAGGTTAGGTTAGGTTAGGTTAGGTTAGGTTAGGTTAGGTTAGGTTAGGTTAGGTTAGGTTAGGTTAGGTTAGGTTAGGTTAGGTTAGGTTAGGTTAGGCTAGGTTAGGTTAGGTTAGGTTAGGTTAGGTTAGGTTAGGTTAGGTTAGGTTAGGTTAGGTTAGGTTAGGTTAGGTTAGGTTAGGTTAGGTTAGGTTAGGTTAGGTTAGGTTAGGTTAGGTTAGGTTAGGTTAGGTTAGGATAGGTTAGGTTAGGTTAGGTTAGGTTAGGTTAGGTTAGGTTAGGTTAGGTTAGGTTAGGTTAGGTTAGGTTAGGTTAGGTTAGGTTAGGTTAGGTTAGGTTAGGTTAGGTTAGGTTAGGTTAGGTTAGGTTAGGTTAGGTTAGGTTAGGTTAGGTTAGGTTAGGATAGGTTAGGTTAGGTTAGGTTAGGTTAGGTTAGGTTAGGTTAGGTTAGGTTAGGTTAGGTTAGGTTAGGTTAGGTTAGGTTAGGTTAGGTTAGGTTAGGTTAGGTTAGGTTAGGTTAGGTTAGGTTAGGTTAGGTTAGGTTAGGTTAGGTTAGGTTAGGTTAGGTTAGGTTAGGTTAGGTTAGGTTAGGTTAGGTTAGGTTAGGTTAGGTTAGGTTAGGTTAGGTTAGGTTAGGTTAGGTTAGGTTAGGTTAGGTAGGTTAGGTTAGGTTAGGTTAGGTTAGGTTAGGTTAGGTTAGGTTAGGTTAGGTTAGGTTAGGTTAGGTTAGGTTAGGTTAGGTTAGGTTAGGTTAGGTTAGGTTAGGTTAGGTTAGGTTAGGTTAGGTTAGGTTAGGTTAGGTTAGGTTAGGTTAGGTTAGGTTAGGTTAGGTTAGGTTAGGTTAGGTTAGGTTAGGTTAGGTTAGGTTAGGTTAGGTTAGGTTAGGTTAGGTTAGGTTAGGTTAGGTTAGGTTAGGTTAGGTTAGGTTAGGTTAGGTTAGGTTAGGTTAGGTTAGGTTAGGTTAGGTTAGGTTAGGTTAGGTTAGGTTAGGTTAGGTTAGGTTAGGTTAGGTTAGGTTAGGTTAGGTTAGGTTAGGTTAGGTTAGGTTAGGTTAGGTTAGGTTAGGTTAGGTTAGGTTAGGTTAGGTTAGGTTAGGTTAGGTTAGGTTAGGTTAGGTTAGGTTAGGTTAGGTTAGGTTAGGTTAGGTTAGGTTAGGTTAGGTTAGGTTAGGTTAGGTTAGGTTAGGTTAGGTTAGGTTAGGTTAGGTTAGGTTAGGTTAGGTTAGGTTAGGTTAGGTTAGGTTAGGTTAGGTTAGGTTAGGTTAGGTTAGGTTAGGTTAGGTTAGGTTAGGTTAGGTTAGGTTAGGTTAGGTTAGGTTAGGTTAGGTTAGGTTAGGTTAGGTTAGGTTAGGTTAGGTTAGGTTAGGTTAGGTTAGGTTAGGTTAGGTTAGGTTAGGTTAGGTTAGGTTAGGTTAGGTTAGGTTAGGTTAGGTTAGGTTAGGTTAGGTTAGGTTAGGTTAGGTTAGGTTAGGTTAGGTTAGGTTAGGTTAGGTTAGGTTAGGTTAGGTTAGGTTAGGTTAGGTTAGGTTAGTAGGTTAGGTTAGGTTAGGTTAGGTTAGGTTAGGTTAGGTTAGGTTAGGTTAGGTTAGGTTAGGTTAGGTTAGGTTAGGTTAGGTTAGGTTAGGTTAGGTTAGGTTAGGTTAGGTTAGGTTAGGTTAGGTTAGGTTAGGTTAGGTTAGGTTAGGTTAGGTTAGGTTAGGTTAGGTTAGGTTAGGTTAGGTTAGGTTAGGTTAGGTTAGGTTAGGTTAGGTTAGGTTAGGTTAGGTTAGGTTAGGTTAGGTTAGGTTAGGTTAGGTTAGGTTAGGTTAGGTTAGGTTAGGTTAGGTTAGGTTAGGTTAGGTTAGGTTAGGTTAGGTTAGGTTAGGTTAGGTTAGGTTAGGTTAGGTTAGGTTAGGTTAGGTTAGGTTAGGTTAGGTTAGGTTAGGTTAGGTTAGGTTAGGTTAGGTTAGGTTAGGTTAGGTTAGGTTAGGTTAGGTTAGGTTAGGTTAGGTTAGGTTAGGTTAGGTTAGGTTAGGTTAGGTTAGGTTAGGTTAGGTTAGGTTAGGTTAGGTTAGGTTAGGTTAGGTTAGGTTAGGTTAGGTTAGGTTAGGTTAGGTTAGGTTAGGTTAGGTTAGGTTAGGTTAGGTTAGGTTAGGTTAGGTTAGGTTAGGTTAGGTTAGGTTAGGTTAGGTTAGGTTAGGTTAGGTTAGGTTAGGTTAGGTTAGGTTAGGTTAGGTTAGGTTAGGTTAGGTTAGGTTAGGTTAGGTTAGGTTAGGTTAGGTTAGGTTAGGTTAGGTTAGGTTAGGTTAGGTTAGGTTAGGTTAGGTTAGGTTAGGTTAGGTTAGGTTAGGTTAGGTTAGGTTAGGTTAGGTTAGGTTAGGTTAGGTTAGGTTAGGTTAGGTTAGGTTAGGTTAGGTTAGGTCAGGTTAGGTTAGGTTAGGTTAGGTTAGGTTAGGTTAGGTTAGGTTAGGTTAGGTTAGGTTAGGTTAGGTTAGGTTAGGTTAGGTTAGGTTAGGTTAGGTTAGGTTAGGTTAGGTTAGGTTAGGTTAGGTTAGGTTAGGTTAGGTTAGGTTAGGTTAGGTTAGGTTAGGTTAGGTTAGGTTAGGTTAGGTTAGGTTAGGTTAGGTTAGGTTAGGTTAGGTTAGGTTAGGTTAGGTTAGGTTAGGTTAGGTTAGGTTAGGTTAGGTTAGGTTAGGTTAGGTTAGGTTAGGTTAGGTTAGGTTAGGTTAGGTTAGGTTAGGTTAGGTTAGGTTAGGTTAGGTTAGGTTAGGTTAGGTTAGGTTAGGTTAGGTTAGGTTAGGTTAGGTTAGGTTAGGTTAGGTTAGGTTAGGTTAGGTTAGGTTAGGTTAGGTTAGGTTAGGTTAGGTTAGGTTAGGTTAGGTTAGGTTAGGTTAGGTTAGGTTAGGTTAGGTTAGGTTAGGTTAGGTTAGGTTAGGTTAGGTTAGGTTAGGTTAGGTTAGGTTAGGTTAGGTTAGGTTAGGTTAGGTTAGGTTAGGTTAGGTTAGGTTAGGTTAGGTTAGGTTAGGTTAGGTTAGGTTAGGTTAGGTTAGGTTAGGTTAGGTTAGGTTAGGTTAGGTTAGGTTAGGTTAGGTTAGGTTAGGTTAGGTTAGGTTAGGTTAGGTTAGGTTAGGTTAGGTTAGGTTAGGTTAGGTTAGGTTAGGTTAGGTTAGGTTAGGTTAGGTTAGGTTAGGTTAGGTTAGGTTAGGTTAGGTTAGGTTAGGTTAGGTTAGGTTAGGTTAGGTTAGGTTAGGTTAGGTTAGGTTAGGTTAGGTTAGGTTAGGTTAGGTTAGGTTAGGTTAGGTTAGGTTAGGTTAGGTTAGGTTAGGTTAGGTTAGGTTAGGTTAGGTTAGGTTAGGTTAGGTTAGGTTAGGTTAGGTTAGGTTAGGTTAGGTTAGGTTAGGTTAGGTTAGGTTAGGTTAGGTTAGGTTAGGTTAGGTTAGGTTAGGTTAGGTTAGGTTAGGTTAGGTTAGGTTAGGTTAGGTTAGGTTAGGTTAGGTTAGGTTAGGTTAGGTTAGGTTAGGTTAGGTTAGGTTAGGTTAGGTTAGGTTAGGTTAGGTTAGGTTAGGTTAGGTTAGGTTAGGTTAGGTTAGGTTAGGTTAGGTTAGGTTAGGTTAGGTTAGGTTAGGTTAGGTTAGGTTAGGTTAGGTTAGGTTAGGTTAGGTTAGGTTAGGTTAGGTTAGGTTAGGTTAGGTTAGGTTAGGTTAGGTTAGGTTAGGTTAGGTTAGGTTAGGTTAGGTTAGGTTAGGTTAGGTTAGGTTAGGTTAGGTTAGGTTAGGTTAGGTTAGGTTAGGTTAGGTTAGGTTAGGTTAGGTTAGGTTAGGTTAGGTTAGGTTAGGTTAGGTTAGGTTAGGTTAGGTTAGGTTAGGTTAGGTTAGGTTAGGTTAGGTTAGGTTAGGTTAGGTTAGGTTAGGTTAGGTTAGGTTAGGTTAGGTTAGGTTAGGTTAGGTTAGGTTAGGTTAGGTTAGGTTAGGTTAGGTTAGGTTAGGTTAGGTTAGGTTAGGTTAGGTTAGGTTAGGTTAGGTTAGGTTAGGTTAGGTTAGGTTAGGTTAGGTTAGGTTAGGTTAGGTTAGGTTAGGTTAGGTTAGGTTAGGTTAGGTTAGGTTAGGTTAGGTTAGGTTAGGTTAGGTTAGGTTAGGTTAGGTTAGGTTAGGTTAGGTTAGGTTAGGTTAGGTTAGGTTAGGTTAGGTTAGGTTAGGTTAGGTTAGGTTAGGTTAGGTTAGGTTAGGTTAGGTTAGGTTAGGTTAGGTTAGGTTAGGTTAGGTTAGGTTAGGTTAGGTTAGGTTAGGTTAGGTTAGGTTAGGTTAGGTTAGGTTAGGTTAGGTTAGGTTAGGTTAGGTTAGGTTAGGTTAGGTTAGGTTAGGTTAGGTTAGGTTAGGTTAGGTTAGGTTAGGTTAGGTTAGGTTAGGTTAGGTTAGGTTAGGTTAGGTTAGGTTAGGTTAGGTTAGGTTAGGTTAGGTTAGGTTAGGTTAGGTTAGGTTAGGTTAGGTTAGGTTAGGTTAGGTTAGGTTAGGTTAGGTTAGGTTAGGTTAGGTTAGGTTAGGTTAGGTTAGGTTAGGTTAGGTTAGGTTAGGTTAGGTTAGGTTAGGTTAGGTTAGGTTAGGTTAGGTTAGGTTAGGTTAGGTTAGGTTAGGTTAGGTTAGGTTAGGTTAGGTTAGGTTAGGTTAGGTTAGGTTAGGTTAGGTTAGGTTAGGTTAGGTTAGGTTAGGTTAGGTTAGGTTAGGTTAGGTTAGGTTAGGTTAGGTTAGGTTAGGTTAGGTTAGGTTAGGTTAGGTTAGGTTAGGTTAGGTTAGGTTAGGTTAGGTTAGGTTAGGTTAGGTTAGGTTAGGTTAGGTTAGGTTAGGTTAGGTTAGGTTAGGTTAGGTTAGGTTAGGTTAGGTTAGGTTAGGTTAGGTTAGGTTAGGTTAGGTTAGGTTAGGTTAGGTTAGGTTAGGTTAGGTTAGGTTAGGTTAGGTTAGGTTAGGTTAGGTTAGGTTAGGTTAGGTTAGGTTAGGTTAGGTTAGGTTAGGTTAGGTTAGGTTAGGTTAGGTTAGGTTAGGTTAGGTTAGGTTAGGTTAGGTTAGGTTAGGTTAGGTTAGGTTAGGTTAGGTTAGGTTAGGTTAGGTTAGGTTAGGTTAGGTTAGGTTAGGTTAGGTTAGGTTAGGTTAGGTTAGGTTAGGTTAGGTTAGGTTAGGTTAGGTTAGGTTAGGTTAGGTTAGGTTAGGTTAGGTTAGGTTAGGTTAGGTTAGGTTAGGTTAGGTTAGGTTAGGTTAGGTTAGGTTAGGTTAGGTTAGGTTAGGTTAGGTTAGGTTAGGTTAGGTTAGGTTAGGTTAGGTTAGGTTAGGTTAGGTTAGGTTAGGTTAGGTTAGGTTAGGTTAGGTTAGGTTAGGTTAGGTTAGGTTAGGTTAGGTTAGGTTAGGTTAGGTTAGGTTAGGTTAGGTTAGGTTAGGTTAGGTTAGGTTAGGTTAGGTTAGGTTAGGTTAGGTTAGGTTAGGTTAGGTTAGGTTAGGTTAGGTTAGGTTAGGTTAGGTTAGGTTAGGTTAGGTAGGTTAGGTTAGGTTAGGTTAGGTTAGGTTAGGTTAGGTTAGGTTAGGTTAGGTTAGGTTAGGTTAGGTTAGGTT
>LR990248.1:0-7500 GCA_905147385.1 Limenitis camilla
TAACCTAACCTAACCTAACCTAACCTAACCTAACCTAACCTAACCTAACCTAACCTAACCTAACCTAACCTAACCTAACCTAACCTAACCTAACCTAACCTAACCTAACCTAACCTAACCTAACCTAACCTAACCTAACCTAACCTAACCTAACCTAACCTAACCTAACCTAACCTAACCTAACCTAACCTAACCTAACCTAACCTAACCTAACCTAACCTATCCTAACCTAACCTAACCTAACCTAACCTAACCTAACCTAACCTAACCTAACCTAACCTAACCTAACCTAACCTAACCTAACCTAACCTAACCTAACCTAACCTAACCTAACCTAACCTAACCTAACCTAACCTAACCTAACCTAACCTAACCTAACCTAACCTAACCTAACCTAACCTAACCTAACCTAACCGATATACTAAATACTAAAAATTAAAGTAGATCCCTTCAATTTATCGTCGTAAAATTTTTTATATTGATTATAAACGTCCTCCCGCATATTGTGAAACAAAATTTATCTAAATTTAGTATATTAAAAAAATTTTTTTATTAAGAAATTGTATGAAAATTTTGAAAAATTTTAACATTTTATCTTATAAACAGTCTATTTCCCTACTTTAACTCTATTTTCTCGAACTCTTTTTATCTCATATTATACATAAACTATCCCCCTATATTATATATTAATTTTAACCCCTGTTGTATTGTGAAAATTTTCGAAATTTTCAGTAAAACTGTTCGATTTTGGTGAAATTTTGTTCAAAAAACACTTTTTTCGTAAATAATAGTTAGATTCTGTCATCCGATTTTCCTCGTTTATATATCGTTGAATAGCGTTTTTAATCACCTATTCAACGGTACCACTCTCAATAAGATATCTTTTATAACGAGCGAAAAATTTTTGTATTCATTGAAATTCTCCATACAGAGTTTACCTTATAGGTGATATAACAAAGTTTGAATATATACTAAATACTAAAAATTAAAGTAGATCCCTTCAATTTATCGTCGTAAAATTTTTTATATTGATTATAAACGTCCTCCCGCATATTGTGAAACAAAATTTATCTAAATTTAGTATATTAAAAAAATTTTTTTATTAAGAAATTGTATGAAAATTTTGAAAAATTTTAACATTTTATCTTATAAACAGTCTATTTCCCTACTTTAACTCTATTTTCTCGAACTCTTTTTATCTCATATTATACATAAACTATCCCCCTATATTATATATTAATTTTAACCCCTGTTGTATTGTGAAAATTTTCGAAATTTTCAGTAAAACTGTTCGATTTTGGTGAAATTTTGTTCAAAAAACACTTTTTTCGTAAATAATAGTTAGATTCTGTCATCCGATTTTCCTCGTTTATATATCGTTGAATAGCGTTTTTAATCACCTATTCAACGGTACCACTCTCAATAAGATATCTTTTATAACGAGCGAAAAATTTTTGTATTCATTGAAATTCTCCATACAGAGTTTACCTTATAGGTGATATAACAAAGTTTGAATATATACTAAATACTAAAAATTAAAGTAGATCCCTTCAATTTATCGTCGTAAAATTTTTTATATTGATTATAAACGTCCTCCCGCATATTGTGAAACAAAATTTATCTAAATTTAGTATATTAAAAAAATTTTTTTATTAAGAAATTGTATGAAAATTTTGAAAAATTTTAACATTTTATCTTATAAACAGTCTATTTCCCTACTTTAACTCTATTTTCTCGAACTCTTTTTATCTCATATTATACATAAACTATCCCCCTATATTATATATTAATTTTAACCCCTGTTGTATTGTGAAAATTTTCGAAATTTTCAGTAAAACTGTTCGATTTTGGTGAAATTTTGTTCAAAAAACACTTTTTTCGTAAATAATAGTTAGATTCTGTCATCCGATTTTCCTCGTTTATATATCGTTGAATAGCGTTTTTAATCACCTATTCAACGGTACCACTCTCAATAAGATATCTTTTATAACGAGCGAAAAATTTTTGTATTCATTGAAATTCTCCATACAGAGTTTACCTTATAGGTGATATAACAAAGTTTGAATATATACTAAATACTAAAAATTAAAGTAGATCCCTTCAATTTATCGTCGTAAAATTTTTTATATTGATTATAAACGTCCTCCCGCATATTGTGAAACAAAATTTATCTAAATTTAGTATATTAAAAAAAATTTTTTATTAAGAAATTGTATGAAAATTTTGAAAAATTTTAACATTTTATCTTATAAACAGTCTATTTCCCTACTTTAACTCTATTTTCTCGAACTCTTTTTATCTCATATTATACATAAACTATCCCCCTATATTATATATTAATTTTAACCCCTGTTGTATTGTGAAAATTTTCGAAATTTTCAGTAAAACTGTTCGATTTTGGTGAAATTTTGTTCAAAAAACACTTTTTTCGTAAATAATAGTTAGATTCTGTCATCCGATTTTCCTCGTTTATATATCGTTGAATAGCGTTTTTAATCACCTATTCAACGGTACCACTCTCAATAAGATATCTTTTATAACGAGCGAAAAATTTTTGTATTCATTGAAATTCTCCATACAGAGTTTACCTTATAGGTGATATAACAAAGTTTGAATATATACTAAATACTAAAAATTAAAGTAGATCCCTTCAATTTATCGTCGTAAAATTTTTTATATTGATTATAAACGTCCTCCCGCATATTGTGAAACAAAATTTATCTAAATTTAGTATATTAAAAAAATTTTTTTATTAAGAAATTGTATGAAAATTTTGAAAAATTTTAACATTTTATCTTATAAACAGTCTATTTCCCTACTTTAACTCTATTTTCTCGAACTCTTTTTATCTCATATTATACATAAACTATCCCCCTATATTATATATTAATTTTAACCCCTGTTGTATTGTGAAAATTTTCGAAATTTTCAGTAAAACTGTTCGATTTTGGTGAAATTTTGTTCAAAAAACACTTTTTTCGTAAATAATAGTTAGATTCTGTCATCCGATTTTCCTCGTTTATATATCGTTGAATAGCGTTTTTAATCACCTATTCAACGGTACCACTCTCAATAAGATATCTTTTATAACGAGCGAAAAATTTTTGTATTCATTGAAATTCTCCATACAGAGTTTACCTTATAGGTGATATAACAAAGTTTGAATATATACTAAATACTAAAAATTAAAGTAGATCCCTTCAATTTATCGTCGTAAAATTTTTTATATTGATTATAAACGTCCTCCCGCATATTGTGAAACAAAATTTATCTAAATTTAGTATATTAAAAAAAATTTTTTTATTAAGAAATTGTATGAAAATTTTGAAAAATTTTAACATTTTATCTTATAAACAGTCTATTTCCCTACTTTAACTCTATTTTCTCGAACTCTTTTTATCTCATATTATACATAAACTATCCCCCTATATTATATATTAATTTTAACCCCTGTTGTATTGTGAAAATTTTCGAAATTTTCAGTAAAACTGTTCGATTTTGGTGAAATTTTGTTCAAAAAACACTTTTTTCGTAAATAATAGTTAGATTCTGTCATCCGATTTTCCTCGTTTATATATCGTTGAATAGCGTTTTTAATCACCTATTCAACGGTACCACTCTCAATAAGATATCTTTTATAACGAGCGAAAAAATCGCCCTCCCACCCTCCCTTTTGAGATTACTTACGTGGAAAACCATGACCTTGGGAATATTAAAATTTTCAAAACATTAAATTTTCGCAACAATTAAGTTAGTTATATCCCAGGATCTCTTTTAAAAATATATAAAAAATTATATTACCTATTTTAAGCCTAAAATTATCAATCAATATTGCTAATTCAATACAGCAACATGCCTAAGTATGAGGAGAAGAGACCTCCGCCTATTACGGCTGATACTATAACTGACAACAAATCTTTTATTGAGGCGATCAACCTTTTAACTCACACTATAACGACAACTGTCTTTGATGGAAAAAATCTATCGAGACCTAACAAACATTACATCTCCACATGTAGTGAAGAAATAACAAAATGTGCGAATGTTTATATCAAGTTTTTGACGGGACCAAACTCTCCGAGCATTTTGAATAAGCCGAACGTTGGAACAAATATGGCAACAACACCTACCGTGCAAAGTGCTCTTGAACCTATTATACCACCTCCCCCAGCTTTTCACTTTGATCAGAACGCCGAGATTGTGACTAAGTCGACTGTGTGCACCATCCCTTCTACTCAGTCCGTTGCTATCTCTGATGAATCGATGCGTATACTTAAACGAGAACTCACTTCGTGTGTTAGAGAGGAGTTTAGTAAAATCACGAAAAAGTTACCCACTGTGACAGTTGAGCGGCAACGCGTTCCACTAAGCAAGGATGGCCCTTCTTACGCCCAAATGGCAGGCCGACCAAACACCAACTCGGTCCAAATCCAGCCTCTGGAGCGTGTGGCAGCTCAACCCACGTCACGCCCAGCTATAGTAATCACCACTAAAAACTCCACGACAACCAGACAGGACACGATTACTGCTCTAAGAAACACAATTAGTTTCCGAGAAGCTCACTATACACCGGCTCGTGTGCAACCCCTCTCTAAAGGAAAAATGCGCGTAGAGTTCGACAATCGTCAACAACGAGATGATGCTTTGGAGCGGATCAAGAATTCCCCAACTGCGGAAGTAGAGGCCGTTGAGGCCAAGAGCCTCAAACCCATGATCCTCCTCAAGGGTATCTGCAAGGATATCTCCACGGAAGACCTTAGAGATATCATAGTTGAACAGAACGAAGGACTCAAAGAGCTTATCGACTCCCCCGACGATCTCGTGTTTAAGTTCAAGCGCTCGAACAGGAACGCCAACCTTTACAACGCGGCTTTCATCACAAGTCCTAAAGTTTGGCAATACGCCAACAAAAATGGCAGATTGGGGATAGACTACCAAAGAGTGCATGTTGAGGACTTTTGTCCATTCCTCCAGTGCCACTCCTGTCAACAGTTTGGCCACACACAAAAATACTGCCGTGCCGAAATGACCAGATGCGCATACTGCGCCGAGACATCCCATTTAGAGCCTGACTGTCCACACAAAAACTCGCCAGAACACATAAGATGTTACAACTGTCTTTCCCACAACACTAAATTTAATACCACTAAACATTCCGTCGAACATAAAGCCACCTCTGCGAACTGCCCAATCCTTAAAATTATGCGAAACAAAATACAAAACCTAATCGATTATGGATCACAACAGTAATAGAATAAATATTATACAGTGCAACACTGACCGTTCACAATTTAGCTTCCACGAATTTCTTAAATATTTCAAAGACAGTTCATACAGCATCGCATTAGTCTCGGAACCATACACGGGCTCTGGAGACACTGTGAGGCCGTTCGGAGGCATTAACATCTACCAACACTCTGGTGGTGGCCGTGTTAAGGCATGTGTCATCACTAAGAGCAACATTTCCTGTTTAGGTATTTCACAGTACTCCAACACCAACCTGTGCGTCGTCAGGGTTCAGTTCGGCCACAGTAAATTACATATCGCCTCGGCCTATATTGAACCTAAACAAGACGAAAGTAACACCCTCCACCGCATTGACGACTTCCTCCAGGATTCCTCTGCTATTCCTTGCATCCTGGGAGGGGATTTCAATGGATGGCACCAATTATGGGGATGCAATAAAAACAACTCACGCGGTAATGAAGTTGTTGACATGGCGTATGCTAACGATCTTACCATCTGCAACGTGGGAAATACCCCGACTTTCGAAACTGTCACTCATGGCAAAGAACGCACCTCAATCATAGATCTCACTCTTGCATCTTCTTCTATACATCACTTCATCAGTAACTGGAAAGTCAACTTAGACGCTTGCCCCTCATCACAGCACAATGCCATAGATTTCTTTTATAATCATACATTCTCAGATCGGTTGCATAAGCCTCTCAACACTTCTACTTTTGTGTATAATACAAAGAAAGCCAACTGGAGCGAATTTAAGACCTCACTCGCTACTCAGATGACGTCTCACAATTTATTGGACATGGACATTCTCTCATTTGATACGTCTAAGTTGGAAGAGACCATAGACATAATCACAAAGATTATCCACACTGCTTGCCAATCGTCGATGCCAATAAGATCGGGCGCGGCAAGTGGTAGACCACTCTGGTGGAGCGATGCCTTGGAGGACAGGAAGAGACAAGTCATTGAACTACACAGAGAGTTACATGCTGCGAAGAAACGCAACGCGGTCACTAGCACAATGGCTCAAGAGATGCACAAAAGAAAGAGAGCATATGCAGATGAGCTTCGAGAGGCGTCTTGTGCTAGTTTCCGCAGCTTTTGTGAACTCCAGACCAAAGAAAATGTGTGGTCCTTGACCAACAGACTCTTGAAGGACACCAACCCAAAGAGACCACCGACAACCTTTAAGGTTGACGGCCACTACACCAACGACGAAAGGGAAACAGCTTTTGCCCTCTTAAACCATTTTTACCCCGATGACACACCGGACACTCTACCTAGGCACCACGAATTGAGACATCAAGTTCCTGACAAACCCGATTCAGCAGATGACCCCCCTTTCACTTCGGCGGAGGTGTTGGAGATCTTGAATAAAATGAACCCTAATAAGGCACCCGGACTAGACAACCTTACATCTGACATCTGCGCACAATTCACCCTTTCATATCATCAATTAATCACCGACTTATGCAACCGTTGTCTTGACCTCCAACACTTCCCCCGACAGTGGAAGAGAGCCTATGTTCGGATAATACCGAAACCAAACAAGGACGACTACACCCTACTAACTTCACACCGACCCATAGGACTGATTCCGGTATTCGGTAAAATGTTGGAAAAACTTTTTACCACCCGGATCACTTACACTGCTAGCCTCACTGGCAACCTCCATCCCAAACAGTTTGGATTCAGGGAGCAGACTAGCACAACCATGGCAATCGACTCAGCGCTGCGCACTGTTCGCGAAGCCAAAACCGATGGCTGTCTGGTTGTGTCTGTCTCCTTGGATATCAAATC
This sequence comes from Limenitis camilla, assembly GCA_905147385.1. Taxonomy (NCBI): domain Eukaryota; kingdom Metazoa; phylum Arthropoda; class Insecta; order Lepidoptera; family Nymphalidae; genus Limenitis; species Limenitis camilla. Next base: position 7,048 of record LR990248.1, read on the forward strand.
GGCGTTTGATAACGCATGGTGGCCCGCGCTACTCCACAGGCTCCGAAAGATCAAATGTCCTAGAAACCTTTTTGGCCTGATACAAAATTATCTCAAGGACAGAGAAGTAGTGCTCGACCATGCAGACTTTCGCGTTTCTAAAACAACTACTAAGGGCTGCATTCAGGGCTCTACATGCGGCCCTGTGATGTGGAATTTCATTCTGGACGAGTTGCTGAGTATCAACCTCCCGGAGGGGTGCACAATTCAAGCCTTTGCTGATGACGTCCTGCTGATCGCCCAGGCAAAGACTGTAGACGAGCTTCAAGACGTCACCAATTCAGCACTGGACGCTATTGTAGGGTGGGGAAATAACGTCAAATTGACATTTGGGCCCTCCAAAACTAAACTAGTAGCATTTACGCCAGGTGTAAAGACCGCCAGTATTAAAATTGCTGGCCAGAAACTAACCTT